>JAXQQM020083562.1:0-20981 GCA_034641835.2 Pinus albicaulis | reverse complement strand
TCTCTTAGCAAAATTTGTTCTTCTTATTATAAAGGTAGACATACTTAAGGAAGAGATTACAAAACAAGAAAAGTTGACGAAGTATCGTGAAATCTGAGAAATTTATTTTTCATCAAAATTGTAATTATTTTGAGATTTCAATACTTTATTAAGATCTTTCAAAATTCTATTATCATTCAAGAAAAGTTATTTTTAACCAAGTAAAGACACTTTACAGCAAAGCACTTTTAACTCCGAAATTGTCATTCTGAACTCTTAAGGAGTCAATGATTCTCCCTGTCCCGAAGAGTCTTATTTTTCTAGAGTATAATCCGGAGATATATTTAAACTTAAAAGATAAGAGGTCTCATCATGAGCCTGCTTACCATGATCATAGGGGAAAAATAGGCTGACATTACCAACACTGCTAAACAAACCAGGGTAATGGCTTATAATTGCAAAAAATTGTAAGACAAGGGGTCTCATCACGAGCCAGCTTGTTCAGTCCAATTATAACCAGTGAATGGTATTGTCAACTATCTGGCTACCAAACCAGGACAATGGCTTTTAAGAATTAAAAATAAAAAATAAGCATATATAAATGGATTTATCTCTAGGTCAATAATTCTTAAATAGATAGGATTCTGAATCATTGATGATTAAAAGGTAACCTTGTCGAGACTATAGATGTTTGCTGGCAGCAGTGGCTCTACCTGTGACAAATGAGTACATTTTAAAAGCTAAGCTGTAAAGTGACCCCTGCTTTATCTCTACAACTAATTAAGGACTGATATAGAGTTATGAAATATTTTAATTTATGAGGAATTTAAAGAAAATTACAGTAAGATGATTGTTGCTTTTATTCAGATTAATCAACTTAGTCAAGCATTCCAAAAATAATATTCTCTTCTTTAATTATTTTTACTTTAATTTTAGGAAAATTTCATTTATATCAAACAGAGATAACTGTTTCTTCCAGTGAATCGCCAATTGTTGTACAGTACAACAACCCCCCATTTTAGACTTGTTCACATCAAATAATGGGGACCCTTTCTATAAAAATTTTGGCTAAGCACCTTTTAGGATTTTTATTAAGTCAATTATCTTACGATTTTGTTAATTTTTCATTTTCTTTAGATTCTTGTTTTGATTGCTTGGTTGAAATCGATTTTTTATAAGCTTCCTATTGACGCTTGTTTCGTCTCATTTGGTCAACCGGTTTGTAAATAGCACTCCTTTGAATAATAACAATTATGTCGCCTGGGTTAAAAAAAAAAATGCGGAGTTTAATAATGCATTTAGTTTAAATATTAACCCCTAGATTTGTTATTACTAACATTTTTTTTTACTTATACAACCAAATCATAAAGCATCGGGATTTCGATAATTTACTCCAATTTTCAAATAAATCAAAACTCGAAAAATCCGAAAAATCCTAAATAACAAAGTGGCTGTAATTTAGATAGGCAAATCATCATCTTAGACAAATTCATAATCTAATTTAACATCACTCAAATAAAATTAAAAAACCAAAAAACTAATTTTTAACATTAAATTTTGAATTAATTAAATTAATTGTTATATTAAATATAATTAATTTAATTAAATTAAAAAATTTTATATTAAAAACAAATATATAAAAAATAAAAACATAAAATAAATAAATAAATAAAAAATTTTCGCATCGGAGAAATGCATCGGGTGTATCTTTTAAAAGCTCCGATTGAGCCACATTTAATTCTTCCGATGCGATGAGCTCTTATATTATCCCGATGCGATGACTCGAATCTCCCGATGCGATTGAATAGCATTCATTCATGCGATGAGCTATTACGTTAGTGGTAAGACTTAGGTAAGTTAGCATTAACTTAGTTTTTCATAAGGGGAATATTAGTTTGTTTTAAAAATTTGTTAGTATTAACTTAGTTTTTCATAAGGGTAGTATTAGTTTAATTTTATATTAGTTAAATGTTAATATAATATTAATTTTATATTAGTGTTAGTTTTTAGGTTAGTCTAATATTAAAGTTAGTGGTAAATAGTATACGTTAGTCTTAGGTAGGTTAGTTTAAGTGGTAGGTTAGTTTTAGTTTTGTGTTAGTTTAAAGTTAGCATTAGTATTAGGTTAGTTTTAAATTAATTTAATGTTAATTTAGTTTTAATTTAATATTAGATTTAATATTTAATATCTAAAATAATTAATTTTAAATTAATTAAATTAATTAATATGTAGAATATAATTAATTTAATTTGACTTATTATTATTTAGATTAATAGGTTTATAAATAGTTAATTATATTAATTAGTTAGATTAATATTTAATTAGTTTAATTTATAATTAGCAATTAAATTAGAATTAATTATTAGTTTATTATAGGCTAATTTAGGATTAGATTTTAATTAAAATTCTGATTTTTAGCCCAGCAACTCAATTTCCAAGATTTATATCAGATTTGACTCATCAACTTTGGAGGCTCATAGATTGAGTTTTACTTGGCCAAATGAGGCCCAGGACGGCTCATTGGAAAGAGAAAATCAAGGAGAACATTTCTGAGGAGGTTTCAATAACAAATTTGATCATTTATTGGGTCAAAAATCAGGCAGAAGATCAAGCTCCGAATTTCTAAAAATAAAATCAATTTTCTGAGTTTTGTTTTCTTCATTTTTCATTTGCCCAGCCTCTTCTAATTGCAGATTCATGCATCAATATTATCCTTGGTTAATTAAGATCGTTATGAGTATCAATAAGAAGCTCAAATTTCCTTTTTATTTATTTAAAGAGAATTTGATTGGATTTGTTTTAATGATAGAAATAATATTTGGATTTTATTGTTGCTTCTTAAATGATTTTTAATTTCTTTTTGCAGGAAAAACAATAGAAGGGATATTGAGGAAAAAGATTTCAATCGATGAGAAGACTCCAGCAATTAAAGATTGGAATTTTTGAGCAATTAAAGTTGGATTGAGCAGATTTTTCCTCAAACAAACTCTATTCTAAAAATACTTTTGGAATGATTATAAATTGCAGATTGCAAAATGTAAAAGGGGCTGCTCTCCTCTGCAATTCCAGACTTCTAAAAGCATTTCTGTTATAGGAATTTAGAGTTGTAGATGGGGAGGAGAGAAAGTTTCAGATCTGAACATTATTGAGGGTTTATGCTTTATGTCTTTTATTATGCATGATGGGCAGAGTTTGCATTTCTGCAGCTCTAGTCTTGAAAGCAGAAATTCAAGTAATGTAAAGTACTATTAGAGACCAGGATCAGAGAAGCAAATTCAATTAATTGGTATTTTTGGCATTTCTGTAGCAAATATCAGTTTCATTTTTATGTTAATAAAATTGTTGTTTCATTTTATTCATGTTTTGGCATTTCTGTTGATATGGATAATTTTTCTCAAATTGTTATGTATCTCTGCTCTTATGAATTAAACTCTGATTTCTGAGTAACCATTACTCAGAAATCTGTCTTATAACACCGATTTATTAAATAGTAATGTGTTGTGAATTTCTTCCACATGTTATCGTTTAATTATTAGTTTGACTAATATGATAATCGACATCAATTTTTGTGAATTTCTTCCGGAGTGTTGTTGATTAATTATTTTAGTCAAATGGTCTCAATAGAATGTGTTTTGGTACTCACAAATGTGAGCTAATTGAATTTCTTTGTTAGCTTAATATTAATTTAAAACCAGACATATTTTAATTCTCATTATTTAATCATCTTGCTCTTAGTTGGGTTAGATTTTCATCTACCTAATTGAGATAGGATTTAGATTAGTTTCTTTTGCTTACATTATAGAATAAGCTTGCATTTAGAGTAAATTCTACATTCTTTTAAGTCCTCTCCTTAAAGAGGCAAAATTTAGTTGTGGCTCGTCGAACCCACATCGCCTTAGTCATTCTCGTTCGATCGCCAAGAAGAGTGATCTGACCTCTTTCTATTGGTAGTTAAAGATACATTATAAACCAATAGCAAATAGGAGAAGTTAAAAACCGGACCTAGTTAAACCAATGGAGCTACCACACCAAACGAAAAAAGTCAAGCGAAGGTCCTGGACGGGTGGTTATCCCCCAATGTTGTTGCAAGCATTTATAATTCAACAGTACTGTGCACTCTCTGGTACTTTCTCAGGAGCAGCTCCTCGACCGATTGAACAAGTGTTATCATCTAGTATTAATGGAGCCAAAACTGAAACGTTGAATGTAGAGAAAATATTTATGATGTCTGGTAATATCCCAAATCCTCAACCTCAAGGTAATTAGTTACCGCCTGTGGGGGAACCTCAAGGTAGTCAGTTACTGCCTGGGGGCCAACCTCAAGGTAGCCAGTTAACGCCTGGGGGGCAACCTCAAGGTAGTCAGTTACCACCTAGTGGGAAACCTCAAGGTAGTCAGTTACTGCCTGGGGGGCAACCTCAAGGTAGTCATTTATGACCTGGAGGGAAACCTGAAGGTAATTTTTTACTAGGACAAACTGTAGGAAAATATTATTTTGGAGAAAAACCTCAAGGACAGTACATACCTCAAAGTTATCAACCTTCAGGAAAGTACATACCCCAAGGTCAACCCTAGACTCAGTATATTCCTCAGGGTCCTTATCAACCCCAGATTTAGTATGTGCCTCACGGTTATCAACCTCAAGGTCAGTACCCATCTCAAGGTTTCCAACCACCTTCTGGTCAATCATTTATACAAGGAGCTGGAAATTTACCACTTAATTATCAACCCTAAGTTCAACTAGGCTATGGTCCTACATATGCACAACCTTCTATGGGGAAATACCACGAAATGAATATGGTGTGGTATCTATCTCAAACTCAATAAACTATGCAACCTAATGTGTATTTACCTAATCAACCTAGACATCCTTTGGTTTTTGGTCCAACCCAGCAACCTATCTAGCCTACTATTTAAGTCCCTGCAGCTGGTTCTATTTAGCAGCCTGGGCCTAGTACACCTTAGACTCCGCCTCAAACTACTACAACTACTACGACATCTGATCAACCTAAAACACCTATTTCTGAAGTATTTGTAGCTCCAATTTCTTCTATCCCTGCATTCGTGCAAATTCCTCAAGTCTCTGTGCCCCAGTCAGGACCTACAGTTCAGACTTCGGTCCAGATGCCTGCAGGACAAGATGGTACAAGTACGATTGCCACAAGTCAACCGCAATTCACATATCAACCATACCTGGGACAGTATCAATTCGGTCCCGTTCCACAAATCCTAGTTTATCAGTATCAACTGTATCCTGGCTATACTTATCAATAGCCTCAACAACCCTAGTTTCGTCCGATTAATCCTAGTTTTCCAGGAGGTTATACCATTCCTATTGAAAATCTGATTCCGAGTTATCCTAGATATCCTCCTCCCAGAACTGGTCTCATTACTCAAGGTTTTCATGATGCTAACCGTCAGTTATCATTTATTGCAACTTTGGATTTACCTGATTTGTCACGCCTTACGAACAATCAGATTTTATATCTTCCGTATTGGCTGCCAATGCCTAATAATTTGCCCAGTGATATACCAAAATTTGAGGGTAAGTCAGGAGAGGATTCGTCAAATCACATTATGTCTTATCACCTCTGGTGCGCGTCTAATTCAATAATTGATGATTCGATTCGGTTACGCCTTTTTCAGCGAACTCTTATTGGTCTTGCTGCCAAACGGTACATTGAGTTACCACGAGGCTCTTTTAATAATTTCAATCAGTTAGCAACTTCTTTCTTAACTCATTTTCAGTTGCCTGTTAGATACGACAATGGCATGAAACTATTAAATTCACTAAAACAATCCACATCCACATATATTTCTGATCATATTAATGAATGGCGACATAGAAGCCTTTAGTGAAAGTTTTCATTCCAGGTCCAATTTTGGCAGAATGGTTCATTAAATCATTATTACCCAAAATCACTAAAGATGTAGCTAAGGGAGGAGTTGTTACTGAGGAGAAAGTCATTGCTCAGGCTCAGTACCTTGACCTCGTTTATACACAGTCAGGTACTTTACATGAAAAAATCCCTGATCTTCCAAAACACGGTCAAATAATTGCAGCTCCCTCAGGGTCTCATGCCGCTGATGGTATGATTGGTTTAGTTAGTACTGAAAGCAAGAAGAAATATTCAAATAATTCTTCTCCTATAATAACTTTACTTGATTCCCCGAAAGGAGATTCTTCCACTGAAGTTTCTGCCGACATTCATGTCGTAGAGTCATCTACGACCAAATCTAAATCTGATAGTAAAAAGAAGGGGAAGAATAAAAACAAACAAAATTCAAAAGATAAAACAGATAAAAATGAATATACTGACGAAAAATGCAAACCTCGTTATCCTTGTTTCTTTTGCGAGGAGGATCATTTTACCAAAGAATTCCCACATTGAGCAGAGGTTTCGAAATTCGTTAAAGGTTCTCAACAACCTGTTGTCTGAAAGGATCCTTTTCCTACTCGAGATAGTAAGATGATTGGTTCTACCTCGAACGCCTCAGAAGAACCCGTTATGATGATGTCTCATGTTAGGATTGTGACGCGATCGCAAGATTATGGTAGTAAAAATCCTGTTGGTGGTAAAGAAGCAGAATCTTTTAATTCAAACACATCAACTACACCTCCTTCTGTTTCTGATCCGCTACAGATTGAGAAACCAACTCAGACTTAGTAATAAAACCGCCTGATAAAGGTGTATTTCATAAATGATCTTTCAATCCACATGCGAGAGCTGCTCAGAATTACAACATTGTTGAGGACTTAGCTATTTCCCCTTCAGCAATGTCGACTTTGAAAGTGCTGCAATCATTCCCAGCACAGTGTAAATTACTATTGTCTTCCATAGGAGCTGCCAATATTTAGGATTCGAACCCAATAATATTCAATTTAGAGAATAGTACACCCCACCTCATCAAATGGCTTTTGAGATTCCAGTGTTAGTAAAAAACATACCCGTCTTTCATATTGTAATTGATGAAGGGGGTTCTATGTGTATTATGTCAATCCAATATTGGAAATTTCTTGGTTTTCCCACACTCAATCGGTCTCCAACAATTCTAAATGCTTTTAATGGCCGAGGGTTCCATCCTTTTGGTATTTTGTAGGATTTACCTATAGGGGTCGAAGGAAAAACCATAAATCTAGATGTGGAGGTGGTTGATGCCCCTCTAGATTACAACCTTATCCTAGGTCGTAGTTGGTCTTATGCTATGACTGTTTTTGTTTCATCGGTCTTTCGGCTTATCAAGTTTCCAGATAAAGGAAATATCGTTACAATAGACCAGATGACTTATTTTTCATCTAATCTAGCCTCTACAGAAACTATCCAGCACATCGGTAAAACGACTATCCCTTACAAGGATGTCGGCGTAGGTTTGATTAAAGATTCTGGTTTACTAGGAAATTTTTCCTTTCGTGTTCCTAACGTATCGCCTCCTATTGCAAATATTCATATGATTTCATCGAATACTATTATTTTTGATGATCCTTGGATCATACCTTCCGATTTCGAGGTGGATTCATTTGATGACGCGATGCCTTTGAGTCCCTTTCAAATTGAATATCAGGTTGTATAGTCGCTTTCTGATCCTCATCAACCTTGGCAGTTGTCCAAGTTGTCCAAAGATTTCGTCACGACATCTTATTACACAAAACCATAGTGATTTCTGACTGTAACCTTATGATGTATATCTTGACCAAACAATTTCTAGGGGGCAAGTATTCCAAATGGATAGTTATCCTGCAGGAATTTGAGTTGAAATTTGAAAAATCCATGGCAAAGAAGTCTTTGGCTTTTGCCAAATTGATTTGTGATTTCATGTGTACTGATACTGAAACTGTGGCAGAGCAGCCCATTGTAAACGAATCCTTGTTTCTTATCAGTACTCTTGATCCTTGGTATGGGGATGTTATTGTTTATCTCCAAGCCCAATATTTTTGACCTGAAATCTCATGATCTCAGTGATGGAAAATACGTTTCCAATTCCAACAATACAATATTATTGGTGATACACTCTATCGTCATGGAGCGGATTCTATTTTCCGACATTGTCTTACTCATGAAGAAGCTGAGAAGATTCTGAATGACTTTAATTCTGAAGCATGTGGCGGTCATATGTCTAGGTATGCCACAACCCGAAATATATTGCACGCTGGTTATTTATGGTCGTCCTTATTCAAATATTGTATCTATGCAATCCGGAAATGCCCCAATTGTTAGATCTTTGATCGTAAAATGCGTGCACCACCTGCTCCTCTTCACCCTATAATTGATGTCGGTACTTTCGCAAAATGGGCTATTGAATTTATTACATGTAACCCTCACTCGACTGGGGGGCATGCATATATTATCTTGGCGGTAGATTATTTTACTAAGTGGGTCGAGCCGATGCCTACATTTTCGACAGACGGCAAGACTGCTGCAAATTTCGTGTTCAATCATATAATTGATATATTTGGTGTTCCTCAAGCTATCATTACAGATCATGGAATTCATTTTCGAAATATCATGATGACTGAACTAACAGATCAAATTGGCCTGCACCATGATAGTTCTACTCCATATTACCCGCAGGCTAATGGTCTGGTTGAAGCTATGAATAAAGTTTTAGTTACTATGATCAAACGAATCATTGGTATTCATAAGTTGAATTGGCATACCATGCTATTTTCAACACTTTGGGCATATTGGACCTCAGTAAAAACATCAAATGTTTTACGGTTTGGAAGCTGTGTTACCTATTGAGTGCGAAATTTTGTCATTAAAATTAGCCATAGAATTACTCCCAACTACTTCTGAAGAAGAGAAACGTTTTTTTACTTAGCTCAGCTAGATGAAAATTGACACACTGTTGCATTAGCAAATGAAACTCATGCAAAACGAATGAAAGCTCAGTATGACAGAAATGTTACACCTCGCAATTTTTCAGAAGGAGACCTAGTTTTAGTATACGATCAAGTGAACGATAAGCTAGGGGCTAGAAAATTTGTACCTATGTGGCATGGTCCTTTCATTGTTAAGCAAAAGCTGGCAAAAGTGGCCTATGAACTGATAGATTCTGATGGGTTCTCCTTAGATAAACCCAGAAATGGGCTTTATCTGAAGAGATATTATGCTTAAATTCTTAGTGGAGATTTTTATTAGATTAGTTTCTTTACTGTTGGTTTGTCTTAGATTAGAAAATCATGCCTAGTTTAGAGTGTGATCTTATCACTATTCCTTCTTATCTGGGTTTTACTCTTGATATTACAGATATCGATGTCTCTTCAAACATATATTGGTTTTGCTGATGGTTCTTGTTGTAATACACAGAACATTTCTTCTACTGCTTGGGTTATCTATTCACCCTCTGATGAGTTAGTATCCATGCATGGGGTAAGCCTCGGTAAAACAATCATAGGTTGAAAAACACCTTATGATTGGAAAAAATGATAATTCAAAAATTCAAAAATGTTATAAGTCTACAAATCGATCATCCTATCCCTGGTGATGATCAGGATAGGAAACTACTGCTCGGGCCACCCTACATAGGAACCTCCTAAAAGGACATGTAACCCCAATCACATATCTCTGTAACCTAAGTGGAATATCATCTATACCAGTCTCTGGAATATTTAGTGTCAAGCACTCTAGATGATGCTCCAAGTTGGTGAGGATCTTTGCTGATTGGCCCTATGGAGCTGGTGCTACTATAGCTAGGTGTCTCCTCTCATAAGGCTGGCAAGAGGCTGGTCGTTGTGGGCCCACATCTGCATTTAAACTTTTTATTATTACTTTTTGCCGATTAAAAAAAAAAAAAAATAGAACTTAGAAAATGTTGAAAATGCTTTTTACCTGAATCATCCCACAGTTCTCCTGCTGGAAGAGCCATGTCTCTATCACCGTAGAAGTCCATTCCGGTGTATGGAAAGTCCTCAATCACAAAAATTTTGTTGTTCAACCAACGAAAATATGCAAGCAGAAATCAAACAACCTCTATGCCCTCAGCGTGATGGGCCATCAAAGCAACCCAACGAACCATCCTAGGCTCTTGAGGTCGACCAAAATCAACAGGAGTGTATTGCGGGGTTAACATGGGGATCCTCTCTAGAGAAAAGGTGACTACAATGGACCCATATCCAAAGTTTTTTAGCTTCTCATTCTTTGCTCTGGTAATTTGGCCTTTCACATTGGCCAACACAGCCTTGCACTAGTTGAAAATGGTGCCTCGAAAGCAGTCTACTGCTATGCGCATCTAGGAACTGGTAGCCACATGAAATGTTTCACTCCCACACAGTCTAGTAACAATGAATGCAATGAATTTGAGATTATGTCGGATGATATTTTTAATATCAATCCGTTTATCCTTGGGGTCTGCTCGATCATCCCAAAACTCTAGTCGGAGACTAGCAACAGACTGGCCACCTGGCCTAGTCCCAGATAGAGATATTTGTTCACCCCTCTTAGGAAAACTAGTCAAAAAATATATATACTCTGGCTCAATTTCGAGCCGGTGGCCGCCAATCACAAAACACTGGTCCTGAGTGTTCCATTTTCTTACTAGCCATGTCAGGAGGTCTACTTGGGCCCTCATGCATTGTATGGCCCAGAACTTGTACAATCCGCATGCTCTCAGTGCTTACAGTGTGGGCATATGATTCATTGCTATTTCATCTACATCCTCGTGCTCACGTTCTCTCCAAGTAAGAATTTTGAATGTCCTACAATACACAAAGAGACATATTAGAACAAACTGGTTTCAAAAAGTTTGGGCAGAAATTAGGAAATTTAAGTTTTAAAATTCATTGCACAGGGTCCACACCCTTTGCTTACAAACAATGTGTAGGAATGCATGGGAGCTGTGCAATAGGTGCGAACCCACGAGTTTTTTCCTTGTAGGAAAAAGTCGGGGTCTGCAGGGCCCGCATGTTCCGCCTGCGGACCCCCGCTAGCGATTTTTTAAACCTATTTTTCCCTTAAAAATGAAATTTAAAGCCTAAAAACAAAATGTAAATGGATGAAATGTAAGATAAGGAGGACGTGGATTACCTAGAGTTGACGGATTTCGATTCCAATAGACGGATTTTCTGGAATCTTTATAGGAAATTTTTTACCCAAAAGCTCTCACTTTTCACTCTGAACTCAAATGGTAAAAATGAAGTTAGAAAAGCCCTTTTTATAATTTTTTTCAAATATTTTTAATTTTTTAATTTTTCACTTTAAGAAAGATAATTTTTGAAAGAATTTTTATTTATCTTAAATAGGTATGTGTAATGTTTCAAGTTTTTGTACAAAAAATTGGATTTTTCGGGAAAATTAAACGTTTTTTACGAAGAGCATACTTTTATCACTTTTTCGGACTCTTTAAAAATTTTACGAAAAAGCGAAACATTGCAGTCCTCTTTTAAGCCCTTTTCAGACTCTCAAAAATTGAAAAGATTTCCGAGCATTTCATTATTTGAACTCGTTAAAATAAATTAATGATCGTCGCTTTAGTATAAGTTTACCCCTTTTACAGACTGAAATGGACTATTTACGAAAAAGATATAGGTTGACTAATTACGGTCAATAGAGTTCTCTCCCACATTATTTTATCCTTTTTCAGGCTCGAGAGACTAAATTTATGAAAAAGTACACCCATGGAGTTTTCTTAAGTTTTTTCTTCTGACTTCCTAGAATTGAAAAACACCAAGTTACTCCTATACTGGACTCGTTAAAATTTAATAGTAAAGGACCTGTTCAATTTCAAACAGGAACAAACCACTCCTTCTTAGGGTTTGAATCTTAAACTAAGTTGGAATCATCCGAAGGATGAGCTTATAAACAAGAAAATGTTATCCTCCTCAAGCTTGTCAAAAATAAAGAGGTACTTGCCAGAAATGGTGGGACAAAAGAGAGAAAAACGAACTTGTTTGTTACATTTTGATTATTCAAAAATCCGTTAACCACTCTTGAACACAACACTTTTGTTCACCTGGGTTGGGAAATCCTTTGCCTAATAGTTAATTAAAAAATATTGAAAGTCTTCAGCCGGTTTCTGGGTATTAGCTTTGGGTTAATTGTCACAAATCCATCTGTAGTGTCGTTATGTGTTCAAGAGGACAGTTCAAACAAACCATTCATCTGCAAAATATTTTTCTTCCTTTTTGACCATCCCTGAGTCAGTCCTTACCAATATATTTCTTCAAAACTTGATCTATGATTTCGTGTTGTGGGCTTGCCTATAACGGATCACTTTCTATCGACGACAGCTCATTATCTAGGAAGTTGATCTATAAATCGTCAGTACCTTGAAATCTGCATGCCTCAAAGGTAGGTTTCTCGCCTTCGATGACAGGTCACATCATTGACCTTCGATCGAATGATTCTGTGACATGTTCAACTTCAGCTCAGTCATTCACATTTCATGGATTGTACTGAGTACTTTGAGGGCCATTGACATTATTGGTTGTTACTCTCACACTTGTTAACAGTTCACACTATTGACTGATAATCAAGTGGTTTCTACCATGTTTGACTTCGACACATTCATTCACATGGATAGAATCATACTAGTTCAGGAAGAGAAAATCAAGACCCTGGATCGGGTTTCTACCATCCAGGCTACGAGGAATTTTGTTATTCATTATACAGTGGACTATTCATAAACAGATGGCTGCATCCGTACTGTGTCTACACATGTTTATACTATTTATTTTTTACAAAATCATTTCTGTATCAGAACAGTTTAGTCAGTTTTCTAGTTAGTTTTGATCTGAGTATGGGAATGCCTACCTCAATGATGATATGTCTACATATATACATTTTTCATTTGAATTTTTTTACAGGTTCCGACTGGGGTGTCCTTAGGATGATCCTTGAAATGATAAAGTACTTCACTCTTCATGCATGACAGACTCTATCTTCACCTATTACAGACTTTGCACTTTAGGGGGCAATCTATTTCACTAAAAGTTGTTACCTTGACATTCTGCTATCTATATGAGCTCATTATCACTCATACTTACCTCCTCTACAAGTCTAAAACATCAATTCCTCATGTCAATCCTTAAAAATAAGAGAAAAGCTCTCAAAAGTCTCTAAAACTTTGGTATCGCACTTTCTCTTTGTCTTACCTGCAGTCCCGAACCTAATGGTAATGTCTCCTACATACATAATTGCACTTTCTTTGTGTTAAGAGTATGAACCCCTATAAAAGATTAAAAGGGCACAAGTAAACTCAAAAATCTCAATTTCAGTCTTTTCTAGAAGCTTATAGAAGAAATCTTGCGGTGGCAAGACTGCTCTTTTCAGGTTCATGTATCCCATACCTTAAGGAGCTAACCCCTTGATGTGAGGAACTTATCCCTTTGAAGGAGGATTCTATCCCTTCATAGGTGTAACTAAAACCTCTTCTTTTGCACTATAAAAAGAGGCATTGGGCAGCCACAAAGGGAGTTCAAGCTTTAGTGTTGTTCGAGGTAAAGTGCTATTGGAATTTAGACTCCTTTAGCTGAGATTTTGTGAGGAAAGATTACATACCTCTATGTGTCTCATTTGGAAGAGTGCAAGGCTTTTCAGAGTAAAGGAGATTCCTACTTTGGTCCCCAGGAAGACCTGTTCAACATCAAGGCTGAAAAGGTTGTAAGGTTCTTCTACTATTTCAAAGTTAATACAAATAAGTTTGTTTTTCTCAATAAGCTGTCAATTGATCATTTATTTTATGGATTCCTTGATCACCATAATAAATATGATTTATGAATATATGGTATGCAGGTGTTATTTGATGTTTTTTTTTTTTTTATTGCAGATCTTCGAAGATAACTTTTTTGGGCGACTGAAGGACGACTTCTACAAACAAGCGTTGGATCTAAGGTAGGATCTTAACAACTTTGTAGCATTTACTTATAAATCGTGATATATCTAGAGAAATGTAGATTTAATTGTTTGTTTGTTGCTAGACTATATTCTGATACTAGGGAGATCGGTCTTGTCCGCAAGATCGATTTATCCGGCCAACAGTGCATAAAGAGATCCAGGTTGGGGAACATGCTTACTTGAGAGTTAGATGCAATAAGAGCTCCTTGAATATTGGGTCATGTGCCACGCTGGAACCTCAGTCATCTAGAAATTTTGAGATCCTTTAGAGGTCTGGGCTTGTGGCCTATAGGATATCCTTACATATTTCAGTTAAAATCCATGAAGTTTTCCATGCTTCTTTGCTAAACGATATGTACAAGTTTCTAATCACGTTATCAATTCATTTGTGCTATAGGTGGAATAAGAGGGAGAGTTCAATCCATATCCATTATGAATTCTACTCTAGAGGGGTCTCATGCTTCATAATTGAGTCATATAGAAACTCAATTAGAAAGGGAACAAGTTTGGGCCTGAGGAAGCCACTTGGGAAATGATTCATGCCATGAAGAAAAATTATCCATTTTTTTTTCCTGTTGAGGAAAATGTTCATATATATTTGTAAATACCGTAAGGATTTGTAAATATAAAGCTCCAAGGAAAATATGTTTTTTCTTTCTTTATTTAGCATATCTTATTTGTGTATCTGGATAAAGGACACCGAGGATAGTCTCCCCCAAGGGGGAGGGGTTTGTAGCAACCCATCTTGTAATTGGCTTGATCTTGCCATGTAAATTACCTCAAGTATTCGAATTTTGAAAATTAAAATGGGTCGAGTGAGGGACACAGATTCGAAATGGAGTTAGGTAGGTCAATTTATTGGGATATTCAATTTACTTCTTAAATTGGATAGAGTGGAATACCATTGAAGACTGGTTACTGAAGCTTTAAATGCACTGGAATGGTGTGTTTAATGGGATTGTTGTTGGGAATTGATGGATTTAAAAAATGGGACATGCTCATGCTGGTTTGGGGATGGCATGAGATAAAAAAAAGATAAATATTTTAATGCACAACATGTAAGTGTGTAGTGGGAAACAAATACCCAGGAACACACCTTGGGAGAAATATCACAAAGCAGATGGTCATAGGAAGGATAGAAGGGAGTGCATAGGATACACGCACACATAGATAGAGAGAAGGGGGAATTATGTGAGTATTAAAAATAACACAGAAATATATGCACGCATCAGTGGTTGAGGAGTTCTAAAGAAGTATTATTTGCACCACGAGAAAATAGGAGAACACACAGGTGTTGTTGGGAACAACTGAGAAGAAACTCCCATGTGCACTAAAGAAGGCATCAAGTGTACATCATGGATGGTAGAGGCATGGAGAATGAATGAGTAGTAAAAATTAGTGACACCTATAATAGAGTGGATGACACTGAGTTATTCCACTACCCCCAGAAGGCTATCATACCTTCGGTTGAGCAATAGGATTACAAGAGGAATTATACTTAAGATGAGGATAAATATCAGGATACTTCAGGGGGTTGGAGGGTGGATATGGCATTCTCTAGAGTATCTTGACAACCTGGGGTAAAGGTTTAGCCCTTGGATTCCTAGTAAAGGAAATTCCCAAGTCCTCCTTACTTCTTTATTTGATTTGATTGTGGGTTCTCTATTATGTTCAGTGGGTGCAACCATTGTAATGAATGTTTCCAAGGTGGGGGTGGAGTGTGCGTGTGTGTGTATGAGCTATTGGATAGTTGGAGGGTGGAGAGAGTTTTCGTATAGATTCCTTGTGCATTAGTTAACTTCTGAGTAGGTGGTGGGTGGAGGTAGGAGCCTGGAGGATCTCTAGAGTGCCTTTTTGAGCTGGAATTTGGTGTTTATTCCCTTGAGAAAGACAACCTCAGTCCATGTAATTTGGCTCCGGTGTGACAACTGTACATAACTTTCTTGCAACTTGTCTATGGTTGGGTGGAGGGTTGAAATCCTGAACTTAGTTGTTCATCTTCAATATAATATCTAAGATAAGATTGTTTGAAACAAAGTGTGGATTCCATGTTAAAGTGTGAATGAATGGTATGATATTGAGCTGGATGACAAGTATTGGATTACTTGTGTATACATACTAAATGACTGGTTAAAATCCATATGAGGATGTATTGATGAACATGAAAATTTCATATGAATAATGACCTTATGTTAACATTCTACTACAGAGAATTGTTCAATTGTGATAGTGTTGGGATTGCACTAGTGAAATGCTTGCATAGTGAATTCAAAAGTCACTCTAGTATGATTTTCATCTTGTGATGAATCAATGTTATATCGGTCAACTAGTCCTATCATATAAATGTTATACATATCTTGTTGATAATTTGATGGCTATGTCCCTTCTAGCTGAGTATGATAATATGCAAGTGATGTTGAATCCCTCATCATTATTGTTCAACTAATGTGGTTGATAGTGCCAAGTAAGGTGGGTTCCCTATTGTTGTAGAGTTGTTTTGTTCTTTTTGTACTTAGGAATAATTACTTAAGGAAATAGTTTTGTTTGGTGGCATTCCTTGAGGGAATGTATATCAAGTTATTCTTATGATTTTATCATCAGTTCATTGGCCATTGAGGCGCTTGAAAATACCTAAGAAATGATAGAAAATCATAAAATAAATCAGCCTTTAGAACTCTTTTCAATGCTGAAAATGGCTAGGAATTCAAGTTTCTAGAACCATAGGTTAGGGGTCGAGAGGTTGGCTAGGCAGGCTAAATCTCAGTGGGTCTCTTCCTGACTTGGATCAGACTAATTGTGTAATTCCCGAAAGTCGAGATGCAAGCAATTCGGGAGGTCAGAGGGTCAGAGTTGATGCTAACACAACCTTTTATCATGCCAAGGAAAGGGGACAACTCTGACTTAGGTATGAGGTTAGGGGTCAACCTAGGAAATGAAAATTACAAGTGTGTGTGCCAATGGGTAGGGATGACTTCTGATGGTTTTTTAGCCTCTTGCCACATGGCCTATCCACCGTGGCAATGGCATCTCCAATCACCTTCCACTTAAACCACTAGGCACTTTCCATGTGGTGGGTGAGGTGATGTGGAAGGGGATAAAATCCTATCTTTAAGAAGGGATAACTCTCAATCCACAAATTGGATTGAGGCAAAGTTTATATCCTTGTAATTGTCTTGACGAAACAAGCATGGCGATGGTGTATAATTCTACTTCTAAGATAATAGAAAAAAAAATTGAGGTCATGTTCCCATAACCATATTTGATCTAGGTGGATATTGGTGGCCACCCTCCTATTCCACTTGGGGCCCCACCATTTCTTCTATTAGTTTTTCAGTTTCATTAATTGTAGCATAGTTTACTATTTTTGGAAGTTTTTTGGGTCCTAGACTTTTGGAGCCATTTTGAGTCCCTAAACGACGTTTTTTGGGAACAATAGTGAGAAAAATGAAAGTTAATTTTATGTTTCTCACTCAAAAAGTTGTATTCCTCAGATAGATCTTTCTAAAAAGGTATTGTGTGTGTTAAACACAGATCGTAGGCCAAAGTTACGTCCTCGGAAAGATTGATGTCCAAATTTACGCAAACGAGGCCCAAAGTTTTGGCGCTTCATCTCCAAAGGTTATTTTTTTGGATGTTTAGGATTTTCGATTGTTTCTAAATAATAAACAGGCCCTCGAGCCTAATTTTAAGACATTTCGGAGGCCTGTAGTTGCCACATATCTTCTTAGAGATAAGATACCATTTCCCTACATAATTTATTTTCATTCTGTCTGTAAGCATATTTCAGTTATTTGTTATTAATGAAAGGAATTTTTATTTCTGATGCATCTCTACTTTTATGTGTATTTATGTATTTCATTGTATTCCTCCATAAATATGGATCAGGCCTTCTTTGCATGTCCCCAAAGAGGTCAGGTTTTAAGGAGATAGGGCTCGTTCTCATTGCACCTTTGTAAGATCATCCTCGCAAACCCCGACGATTACCCATGGGGGAAGAAAATAAATATGACAGATCAAGATATCCTATCAAAATATTTCTCGAGTAGGCCCTAGAGAAGAAAAGGAACGTGATGATGGATAACTTTGGCTAGATCCTTCAACAGTTGCCCATCGTCGGCGTGTCTACATCCAATAGTAACTCTGGAGGTTCCACTCCTTTTAAGGTACATGAAAACCTCGACATTCCCATATTTGAGGGCCAAATAGATACATATGTTGCAGATAGATGGTTGAATGTATTAGAAGGATATTTCTCGGTTCATGACCTTTCGAACCAGGAGAAGATTATTTTTGCACTCCTCAAAGCCCTCCCCCATGTCAAGGACTGTGGGAAACCCACTGTGAGAAAAGGGACGAGGGGGAACCCTCTCTATTCTCGGTCGTACCCACTTGGAATTCTTTCCAAGATGCCATAAACGAACCATATTATCTCTTGGGGATGTATAAGGACAAGTACATACAATGGACTACGTTGTGACAGCAAAGGGATCAACATGTGCATAAGATGACGAATCTGTTCCATACCCTGTGTACAAAGTTGGCTATCAAATATTCGGAGATACATTTGGTGCTAAAGTACCACAATTTTCTGCATAGACACATTCATGAGGAAATGGAGTTCTTCGACATCTCCTCTCTTGGTACATCATACTAGTATGCTGCCAAGATTGAGATAAAATTCAAACAAAGTAAGCGAGACTTTGGATTTTTGAATCAAAAGCAAGGGAAAGGTGCCCCAAAATCGCAAAACAAAGGAAAAAGCCAAGGCATGGTAGCCCAAGACAACCTTCCAAAGCTACAAGTGAAGAACAACACGACGAAGCTGAAGAAGAACATGGGGAAGTGGTGTGAGTTCCATAAGAGCTCCACTCACAACACAAGTGAGTTTCAGGCGAAGTAGTCACTAGTGGCTAAGATGAAGTATTCTGAATCAGATACATGCTCCGCCTCTAAATCTAAACCCAACAAGGAGAATGACAAAGGGAATCAGATTATCGATGAGTAGCCCAACACCACCATTGCCACCACGAAGATCCAGAAGGAGGAACCGAAATATCCAGAGGAGGAGGAGAATTTCTTCCACTCCCATATGTGGGTAAAGGGTTCCCTGCTACAGTTCATTATCGATAGTGGGAGCCAAAAGAACCTCATCTCAGCAGAGGTCATGAAGCAGTTGGGCTTGCAAACCACAATACATCCATAGCCATACACCATCTGGTGGCTTCACCAAGGACGGGATCTCGGCATCAGGCAGTAGTGCCACCTTCCCTACAGCATCAAGCCCTTCATGAATGAGGGTGACATTGCTCCTCTTGATGTTTGTGGTGTATTATTAGGCCAACCATACTTGTGGAAGCGACATGATGTGTATGAGTCATGACCTCGTGCTATTATTGTTACTTTGGGCAATAAGTTGTATAGGATACTAGAGGTACCACTGCCTGCCACTATCTCTTTGGCTACTGCAAAACATTGTAGTAAGGTCATTTCCAAAACCAGAAAATTTATTTTCCTGATGATCCGCCCTCAGGGAAAGTAGAATATTGTGGCCATGACCCCTAAATAGGGTTCTTGTTAAACACTATGTTAAACACACACACACAAGAGACTCAACACACAATGAAAGATAAGCGTGAGGCTTTCTTATTTTCCATTATACAAAGATGTACATTTATAGTACAATGGTGTGACTCTTGATTTCACATTGCAAGGTCACTTGGACTCCATTGTGACTTTTCACATTCCACAGCTACCCATGTAGGATTAGGTGTTCCAACATCCCCCCTTAATCTGAAGGGGTATGTGTGAGTCCAAGAAAAGAGTTGTAATACAAATCTGCAAAGTATACATGGCAGCACTTGGGATGAATCAACTCTCTAAAATGTTGGAAAAAGAGAGGTGGTTTAAGGATGAACACCAACACTGGAATGCAAAACTTGTTGCAGTTCCCAGAACTCTTCCAAAACTGGCAAGAAGCTGAAGGCTTCTGCTAGAGGAATTTTCCCTCATAAAAAAGGGAGACCTTCGACCTAAAAGAAGGGAGGTCTACTACCTATGATGGTTTTAGGTTATCCACCAACCAAAGATGATGGTTTAAGGTTGTCCACCAACCGAAGGCATGCTCATGGGCATCCGTGTCTCTAGCTACATCTCTGAATCTGGAATGACGAATTGTGGCTCGAAATGCCTTGAACCGATGAAGCAAATTCCACATGGAGGAGAGATTATGGCTCAAGCCTGCCGATCCGCCATCGGCTTTCGTACATGACCACCATTTTCCGATTGTGTGACAAGGTGAGATTATGGCGAAAAATCAACTGCAAGTTTTCTCAATATCCGTGGAACAAGTTCTGACATGTGTCTTAAACATCTTCTTGGCTGCTGATGCCCATTGCCAAGAAGTGATCCATCCAAGATGAATCTTGGTTCTTGCAGGAGGTTGAAGCTTGTTTATGAAGCATCTATGTGAATAATGAGTGTGCCAACCATAGTGCTTGCATGGATGAAGATCAAAACAGTGATCTTTCATATGGCCAACTCGATCACAATGTTGGCATTTCTCAATCTGATGTTGTTGTTGTGGAGCAGGATCTGGAAGAGGTGCAGGTGAACTGTCATACAAGAATCCGGCACTCTGAAATATGATGGGCTTTGTGTAGTTTGGAATATGAAAGGACACATCATTGTCATATCCAAGAACAGTTCGGTGCTTTTTATGCACAAGATCTTCCCAAGGTCTGATGATGGGCTTGAGAAGTGTAGGCTGAGTTGCTGCATCTGCATGTACATGTGCTCTAGTACAAGGAACTGAATGGGAATCAACTGCAACTTTATCTTCTTTCTTCTGATGAGAGTCCTTCACAATCTTCTGAACAAAAATAGGTTCATAATGGTGATTCTTTTGCTGAAGTTCGTCTTGTTTGAGCTGAGATTCCAACTGCAAAAACTCAATCTTTTCTTGTGCATGTAGCAAAAAACTTTGAATATTACAAAGAGAATTCTTGCTCATTTTTATCATGTCATCAACATTGGAATGAATTAGGTTATTCAACAACTCTAATACCTCATTGATTTTAGCCATTTTCAACAATTTAGGCTCAAAAAATGAAAGGGTGTCGGCTTCAACCGAAAATGCACCCGTTTACAATGTGATTCAACTTGATTTCAAG
>JAXQQM020081469.1:0-19034 GCA_034641835.2 Pinus albicaulis | reverse complement strand
TTTTTTGTTCTTTATTAGGGTGCACTTAGACTAGCAAACCCTTATCAATTTTTTTCTTTTACATGTAGAAATCTATATAATTCTAACCTTGTTACATCCAAGGGCTCATATTAAACTGTTGAGCTCATTTTATTTACTCTACCTATCTACTTATCTGCCAAGATTAAACTGTTTGGTCAGATTTTATTCTCTATCTCTAAAACATAAAATTGAAAATGAACTAGCCAAGCTTAAACTGTTTGACTGTTCATAAATTGTGGCATAAGATACAAGTTGCACACAATTTGTTTATTTACATAAGAGCAAAAAGTAGTGGCATTTAGACTTGCACACTTTCCTTGGCCTTTCTTTTGGTGGGGTCCATTTTCTTTTACTTTTTTGGCCATTTTTATATTTTTACCCTTTGATTTTTCTTTTAGGGTATACCCTCTTTACATTTTTTAAATTTTTTTATTTTTTTTGACAATATGGAAAACCTTTGCAACAAGAAAAGGTATGAACATATTACATAGCTCATCAAGTCAATCATGATATATGACACCTATTGAACATAGGAGCTCAACACCCGCCGAGAAACATATGGAGGGTTTTGGGGCCAAGTAGGAGGTGTAGACCAGGATGGAGTAGTGGGGGTGTACCAAGGTTGCATGGGTGCACTCTAATTGTTGTGATATTAAGAGTAAGGTGCACCTTGCATACCTTGTTGATATGGCCGAGGGCCTTGAGGCCTTCTTTGGTAGATGAAGCAGAGTTAATCTTGCATTGCTTCCCCACCTTGATATATAACCTCAAGTCCAGGTAAGGAGGGACACTTGTTTGTGGCATGATTCTCCTCATAGACTAAGCAAACCTCCATGAAATTCACTGGACATTCATTTCTTGGGTGCTTCCGGGTACATCTAGGACAAAATATAGCTAGGGCTCTCTCCACTTCCTCTTGCTTTGTTTTGACCTACATTGTGTCCATTTGCAAAGCAAGGGTGTGCATCATGTCACTCTTGAAGTCCTCTAGCATGTTTCCGATCTCATGTTTTATGGAGGTGGAAGAGGAAGACGTATTGGATGTGTTTTGGCCAGCTCTTCCCATCTTCCTAAATGCCCTAGAATGGTTCCATAAGACAATTTTGATTGTTTCATAAGGTAGTTGATAGATATCTCCTCCTGGTAGCATATTCAAGGTTTCTATCATCTCTTCTCTGATCCCTCGAAGAAGTACAAGTTTAAGTGATGCAGGATCAAGAGTACAGTTGGCTCTCTTATATTTTAATTGAACCCTCTCTTCATAGTCCTTTATGGATTCATCAGGCCCTAGAGTCATCCTAAATATCTCATCCTTAGTTTCCTTGGATCTACAATAGTCTTTGTATATGTTGTTGAAGGTCTCTTCCATTTGTGCCCAGGTAGTGATGTTGTCCCTAGGCAGACCCATGAACCAGTGCAAAGTTGCATCCTTAAGGGTGGATGAGAATAGCTTCAACTTCTGATCATTAGAGGTGTAGTCATAATTCCTAAAAACAACGACAAATTCAAACATGAATGTGTCAGGATCCTTAGAGGTAAGTCCCTGGAAGTGTGGAAGAGATGAGGGGTTAATGTTTTTCATCCTAGTTTCCCCATCTGCCTCTCTTATGGGAAAGGCTCTCTAGATCCCAACCATGGTTAAGATAGGTGAAGCAGGTCCCTTAGTGGACCAATGTCTTCTTCTTCTTCCCCAATAGGTTCCTTAGAGTATTCAGAAGGCTCTCCTATAGGAAGTTCAATCTCACTACCACTGAAGAAGAGTGAAGGGTGGCTAGGAGATGATGTGGGGGTTTTAGGTAAGATTTTTTTTTGAGTGGTCCTACTCCTAAGAGGCATGAAAATTATATATATTTTTTGTATTTATTCAATATTTCTGAAATAACATGAAAAGAAAGGAAAGGAGAAAAGAATGCTAAAACAAAATCAAAGCATCTACTAGACCACTCCTCGACAACGACGCCAAAAAGTGGTGAGCCCTGGTATTGCACCAAGAGTGCTGCAAGTCCCAGGGGCTGCCCTACTTTACTTTATCAACCCGGGGTTCGTAAAAAAATGGAGGTGACAATGCTATATACACAATAGATGCATTTTTCTCATGTCATCCTCTTCTACTTTATGAAAGGGTGCTATTTCTCAAACTATGATAAGAACTGGAAAGTAAATTGTTGGAAGGAAATGACAGAAAGGAAACTAACTTAAATTGAAGAAAGGAAATGACAGAAATGAAAGTAATTTAATTTGTAGAAAGAAAATGACAGAAATGAAACTAATTTAATTTTCACAAAGGAAATGATGGAAATGAAACTAATTTAATTTGTAGAAATGAAATGACGGAAATGAAACTAATTTAATTTGCAGAAAGGAAATGGCAGAACGGAAACTAATTTAAATTGCACTTAACTGGCAATCGGCTAAACACACCCTGCTTTATCTATCATGCTCCTATTTATGCAGCTATTCATGACCTAGTTCTAATTTGAAGAGGTGTTTCTTGTAGTTTGGAGAAGAAAGGGGTAAAGGTGCTGATGGAGGTATTAACCACATGAAACAAGGCTTAGGGGAGTGAAAAAGGGGTTTAAAAATTTATTGAAACTTTTAATATCTGAAAAATTCTTTCGAGAGGGAGGCTTTGAAAAGTGCAATGGAAAAATTGCAATGGGAGGATGGAAGTGTGATATGTGATATGCGATATCGCAATTCTCAATATCGCAATGCTGGTGGAGAAGTGGAAGTGCAGTCGGGAGGAAATTGCTAAATGTGATATGAAATGGGGAGAGAAACTGTGAAATGCGATTTGCGATAGGGATGATGTGGTGGAGTGCTACACTAATGTCACAATCGATGGTTGGGAATGGTAAGTGTTAACGAAGTGGGAGCGAAATGTGAAAAGTGTGAAATGCGATAATGCCGAAATTGTGAAATGCGAGATGCGATGGGTAAGAAACTGCGAAATGTGATTTGCGATAGGGATGATGTGGCAGAGTGCTACAGTAATGTCGCAATTGGTGGTTGGGAGCAGTAAGTGTTAATAAGAACCAAGTGGGGAATGCGATTTGCGATTGTGAAATACGATGATCGGGAGTTTCAAGGAGTAAGGGCAGAGGTCAAGATTTTAATGTTTTTTCAAGCGTTTTGTGAATAAAAAGGGTGACATTTGCAATAAAAGAAGCAGGAGGGAATAAATTGTAACAAAGTTGTTTGGAAGCTTGAAAACAAAGATGGAAAATAATGTGGGGAGGCACCACAGAGCTGCTATGGGGTTTTAACACTAATTATTGCAATCAAACATGCTAACTTATGCACAAAGAAACGAACAAATGCAAGAAAATACAGTACAACAAGAAGGTTGAAAATGGTAATGCAACTCTCTACTCTAATCTTATAGTGAACATAAAAATGTTCACTGTGGAGATTCCAAACTCAACAACTCAAAACAGTGAACATAAATCAATTTTTGGGTTGGTGTGAAGGTTCACCCTTCTCAAGCTCTATTGACATAGATGAGAAGGGAGGTCTTGATCCACAAATTTTAGAGTTTTCTCCTCTATTATACTACTCATAAAAAATGAAACCTACAACAACACATTGAAATCAAAAACTAAGCAGTGATGAAACTATCAGAAGTAGAACTAACTAAGTGGAAAAAAAAAAATAACAAGTACAATAGAGAGGCTGAGGCGCATGGGTTGGGCCCTAACCCACACGCCTAGATCTCTGAAACTTAAATCAACAAAATGTAATCATTCTGCTCATTTCATGAAAGAATAGTCTCGTACATTTCTCAAGGTTTAATCACTGAGTACAATAATCAAAAGCTCAATAGCTTGTAGCAAAGTTCTCAATAGAGTCGAATCCCTCCTAGCTCTAGCTCTGCTCTATTTATTCTACAGGGAACCTAACAACAACTCCCTTGAGAATAGTGATTGAATCCACTTTACTCCAAGTAAACATAGATTGAGTGCACTTTGGTCTTTGAGTTTCTTGGCTGCCTCTGGAATTCAAATTGTTGGAGAGAATCCTTGGGGATCCTTTAACTGTATTCGAGAGTTAAGGAGCGTGAAAAACCCTCCTATAATTTCTCCTTGCTGTCTCCTCCAAGCCTATATGATAAAATCCTCATAAAAATGATAATTAATCATGATTTTATGCACTCAACCTCATATTAGGAACTTAGAGTATGTTAGCCTTAACCACCACATATACTAGCATCATAAAACCAAATAATAATAAAATTGCAAGAAAAATAGACCTTTTTTTTTTGTAAATTTCGTAGTGCCTTACTATTTTCTATTTATAAAAAATAAAGCAGTTTGCAACGTATAAAAACTTGGTGACCTCAACCTGCCTGAAGGAAACCGAGTTTTTTGGCCACCTTAAAGAGTTAAATTCCATCCACTATTGAAATAGTTTCATCCATCTACTAGCCACTATGTCTATTATACTATGTCTAGCAAAGTCTAACTGAAAATAGTAAATGCTAGCCGCTAAATACATTACCCACAGAAACATGGAATCAACCATCCGAGGACTTGATAGGAGTTATGTCTCACAGCAGAGAGCCAACATGTCTTCTTGCCGATTAGGCTGCCGCTCAATTCTTCCAATTCGAGTTGTAGCATAATGCTGAGATACTCTAATTTCCTGAATCTCCCTTTTAATATCCTGCATAACTGAAACCACGTTGGGGTTTCCTTCGATTTCCTGTAAAATCAGCAAGGCCTTGGCCAACACACATTTGAGATTCCAATAAGTATGGATGGATTGGTGAAAAAGGGACAGTCTCCCTCTTGTATTCCCCGGGTCTTTTATGAAATCCATGGTGTCCTCCTGTTGTTCTATGTCTGCTTCTTTGTTGTTGTATTATCTCTCCAAGCCCTTAATTAGATTGTGAACCCGTGGTGGGTTTATTGTAGAGTAGATATCAAAGAGATTTTCCATGACCTCTTTTTTTGTTTTTTTGCTTCGCTTGCTAGATCCAGTTGTGGATTTTGGAAGCTTCTGCTTCCCTTTTTCCTTTTCTTGACGTTTTACAGGTTGAAATTTTACCATTTTTGTGTTCAGAAGGACAAACACTAACAGAGACTGAGTTGCACCTGTGAAAATTTTCAATAGACCTACATATGGCAAGAGAAAGTCAATAACGGTTTGCATGGAATAGCATATGGGGTCCACAACTTCCTTCGAAACAGTCGACACCAAAGTGCATATTTCCATGCTATTACTGTTGAAGGTGGTAGAATCATATAAGGTGAATAGAGGGGAGGATGAGGCCAGAGAGCGTAAATCCATAGCCCATAACCCATGAAGATGGAGGAACTGGCTAATGGAGCAGAGACTTCTATTACCCTCCCAAATTTTCAAGCCTGAGACATGATATGAAGCAAATATGATCGGCTTATAAACACAGACAACAAATCTCACACCCCACGGGGGTGTAGTATCCTGACTGAAACAATTGTGATGAAAAAAGTATGGGGTAGAGACACAAGCAGGCATATCCTACATAGCCATGCATGCAACTTCATAGGCCTGATATGAATTATCGTTACTGACTAGACACAAAGCCATAATCTGAGATGAATTTTCCTTACAGACCAAATTAACCTTACTGACTAGACACCCAACCATAGCCTAAGAATAATTTTCCTTACAAACCAGAGACAAAGCCCTATTTTGATCAAACAAAAACAGACAAGGGGTTTTGAAGCAGGGATTAACAAGAGCAGCCAAGAAAACCAAAAGCAACAGGTTAACTTGCATATGGTTGAAAGAGAATTTAAAACACCCTTCTATCCAGGCATAACAATGAAAATGAAAGTTATTCCAGAATTCATAAAGAGACCAACACTTACATCAACGAACCTCATGCAAGCTAAATAAACCACCCGTGAAATTTAGGTTTCCATTGTTATGGTTATGACAGTGAGTAGGAACAGGAAAATTAACAATTTAACTAACCAGATACATCACGTTCCAAATGACTAGGCGACGTCGCAGACCTGCAGCCTCTGTTCCCACTATTCCTCCTTCAATTTTCCGGCCGAGAGCAATGTGCTCCATCCTCATCCCTTCTTGCCTTAACCCATTATGCATGCATCACTTTTTCCAATGTCAATCTGACATTCTTATTTGGTGCCCAGAGTTTCTGTCTGCATCCATTATGATGCAGCGTGCGAACGTACCTGCCCCCTACCAGCTACGGACCTTAATCTTTATTACCTTTATTGATGGTGTGGTGCACGCCGCCGCATGAAACCACCCATATCCCTCCATCCTGCACTTGGCACCCCGATCGGGGGCAAGAAAAAGAGATTTAAGGAGGCAAAAAGGTGACCATTAACCCCTCCAAATATGTTTAGTGATGGAGCTCATCAAAGATCTTGATAATTTCTTGACTTCTTGCAAACTTTGTGTGCTACAAAAAAATTATTGAATGGTCAATTACATTGCCATTAATGAGTATTGACAATTATTAAAATACATGAAGTTCATTTTAGAAAAACTATGAATGCATGAAGAATAAATTGTTTGTTTCCCATGTTTTAAGATCACAGTTACAAGGCATGAAAGTACAAAACTAAAAATACTTGAATAAGTGAAATCATAGAAAGGGCTATGGATCAACAATACCAACTGATGATACAAAAACGGTCCTTGAGAATGGAACTATTCAATAACTTCCATTCAAGGTTTATTTGGGTGTCCATGAAGAACAATATTTTATTGATATGGTCCTAGTGCACTAACCCAAAATATATTTGAACAATTCAAATTGCCCAAAAATTACCATGTGAGGCCTAAGGTGTGGATTCTAGATTATTACTATTTTATTGTTAATTTCAATAACATTTCCCCATCTAATAATAAACAAGCCTAGCATAATATCACTAAAATTGACTGTAACATAAAGTATTGAGGGAATGGGAATTATGGATGATGTTGAAACTATATATCTTCATTTTTTGGGACGAAATGAATTTTATTTTTCATTTCCAAAACATAAAAAGTACATCAAGAATAGTGCAACATAGATCCAAAGTTTTTTTCACACCGTTTACTTCTCCATACATAATCATAAGTAAGGAGAGATATCATGTCCACTATGGCTCTAAATTCAAGAACATCTACAAGTTTCCTAAAAATGATGGATAACAACTATGCATATATTTCTATTTAAGATTTATTAATAAAATGTTTATGCATTTGAAATATTTCTCTTTAAATTCCATATGATAGTTAAACATCATTAAATCTCTAATCAATTAGGGTTTCCAATATCTTTTCACTTAGAGTGTGTTGTTGCATGCCAAACAGTAAGCAGATGATCAACCCAATTTTTCCCACTATACAGGGCATTCGTCCAGCTTGCATTCAACAACGTATGCACCATAACCAACTTCTTAGAATATGTGAGGGAATTTTGGTTCATTATTGTATTTTCTAGCACATAGCCAAATATGAAAAATGTACGAATGTGAAAAGAGGATTAGGCATTGGCATTATTGTGTAATATTCCTAAATGGGAAAAGCAGGAATATAGTGCAAAACCATGGAAATAGAAGTGTAAATTATGACATAAATAATGGAGACCAATATGGAGTCTTCTTATTCATTATAACAGCAGAAAACTAGTACAAAATAATGGGCCACAAATTATATGACAAGATACAACAAGCCTCCAATAGACCAAACCCTCAATAAGAGGTGCTGCTACTATATCAAAATGTCAGAAACACTGCTACATTGCAGTATGAGAGCACCGCTACAGAAAAATGAGCATACAAATATAAATGGTTGTTATATGCCTCAAAATATACAACAAATGTAGATCTAGGCTCTATACAACCTCCAGAAAATAACCCTAGAGGTTCTCTGGGAAAAACACCCAATAATACAATACAACCTGTAGCCCTAGGGCTGAAAGTTTGCTGCAACAAGTAACTGAAGAACAATGGATGAAGCTAATGATAAAATGAATATGCTCTCCTCTAAAGGATCCTCTGGATGAAAGGCTGGTCTCTTCACTGAAGAAATCACTCCCCAAATCACCTATAGCAAACACCCCTGCAACTCCTCCCTAAAATAACGCAAATCCAGACTGATATTGTACTATAGGGGATAAAAAAACTATGGCCTGATGCCAAATTTGTCAATGATGCTCCAGGGAATTTTTTACTAGCCGTCTCTACATAAATGTCCACTCCTCCATGACAACGTTGTTGATTTGGTCAAGGTTGACCCAGTCTAGGTGTTCCAGCCCCTTTTCACACAAAAGGGTGCTCAATTAAGCTGCCAAGATGTCCTCCTTTCACATTGGCATTGATTTTATTCATATTAAGGAGATTTATGGATCTCCATATCCTCTCATTCATAAAACAAGAAAGCAAAAAAAAAAATTAATATTCCAACTAGCTCATGGCTAATTGGGAATATTAGACTCCTCCCCTCCCAAATGTTGCTTGTCCCCAAGCAACTGCAAGGACAGAATTGAAAAATGTGGGGAACCTTCATTCCCATATGTAGCTTCAATCTCCAAGCTATCATCCATACAAAATGAATTACCCTCTAGAGTGGTAATTCATAGAAAAACTCCTCCCATCTACTCATGAGAGACATCTCCCAAGTGCTCAAGTTTCCCAAATGGCTCATCCCATAAGGAAACAAGAGACCAAATGTAGAAATCATGGATGGTCCAATGCTCTCCTAGAAATATGAAACATAAGAACCATGGAGAATCTCTCTCCCAAAGGGCACATCCAATCCTTCCATCCTGCCTCCAATCATTCCCATAAAAAGAATAAGGACATCATCAATATATGGGATCAAAACCAATGATACATAAACAACCAAATGTAATAATGGAGGTGGATCATATTCCCACATGTAGAACCAGAGAAATATATCTCCTGACTGCCTCAGATCATGATATGGCAAGTGGTTTCCCCACCACTTACTTACTGCCATAGCTTTCTCACAAGTTCTAAAAAGGTGATAAATGTTTGTTGCATTGGTGCACACGCGGAATGATATATCATCTCCCTATATCCTCCTAGGGAGTGGCCATGCTCAACAATGTTTATGGCCCAAAGTTGGACATGAAGTTTATATGGAAGAATGTTCCCCGTTAGAACAATGGATTTCACATGTATGGTAAAGGAATGCAAATATTCATCATATAAATCATCATGCATAAAAACAATATCTTTACCATATACTCTGCTCACATAAATGGAGTGGCTCATAGATGGATCCCCTCCCATTCCCCAAGAGGGAAGAGGTGGCTGTAATAACTCCATCAAAGATTTATGTATCTCCTCTATCTCCACATGATCCATGCATCTCCTCAAATTCTGATATATTTCCTCTTCAAAGCCTTCCCAAGTATAACCCTCCATGATGGTGTTGTATGCTCTCATGGAATAAGTATGGCCGAAGAGAAAATATTGATGTGTTGCATGTAGTAACTTCTCATTGAGCTTGGAAGCTCTAGACAAGAAGATCCTTCCATGATAGTAGATGACTTCATCTTTGACTGAATATCCCTCCTCTTGTAGCTGGTCATCAAGTATCATACAAGTGAAAAGAACCTTGGAATAATCCACAAACAGTTGGGATTTCCAATATGGATCTATCCTCCAAAGTGATAGTGCTGATGATCTATCATAGAAAGCATCTGTCATGTATTTATCCTCCTCTTTAACATCTCCCATGCCAAAGTGACATATTGAAAGGCTGTTATCCTCCCTCTGCTGCTCCTTTCTCAGTGCAATATCTGAGATGACAGTGGGTAATGATGATGTTGGGAGAATGTCCCCCTCCTCCTTGAGTCTACCCAAGGCTCTCGGCATTGTACCATGAGCTCCCAATGCTCCCACTCCTCCTAGATCTATGAGTGGTGCAACATGTTGAGAGAATTCTATGATTATCTCCCAATCAGGGGGTCTCCCTGGTGTAATGCCCCCATGTAATGAAACATCAAGGCCTAAAGTAGGTTGTATTTGTGAGTGGACTGATTTGTCCCTGCCCTCACTGCACAAATCATCCTCCTACTTATGTGCATAAACCTCCTAAAAAGGATGGGTGTGTATGTTCCCAATCACTTGATGCTGGCCCTCCTTCTCATCTTCTCCTACCTCCTACAAGATCTCACAATCTAAGGTGTCTTCTTCAAATGCAATCAACCCATGTACACCCAACATCTCATTGGTTTCAAAGTCTTGATCACAAGGGAATGATCTATCATAGTGTGTGTCCCAAAGACTGTATTAAATGTTGGAACACACTTCTGCCGTTGTTTTTTCTCATTTCCTATCAACATAGACACATGTTGCTCCTGGTATTCATATGTAATATCCTTTGGAACTTCTTGCAAGGATACAAGAGCTCCTCTAGTTGAAGCAATTGCTTCATCTCCATCCCCAAATATAAGTAGATCTCCTCCTACTATCACAACGCTGGAGGATATTTCCATCTCTTCCTCTTCCTTCTCCTCATCAATGGAGAATACCTCATCATTAATAAATCCTTTGCCTTGATCTCCTTTTGAAAGAGGAATCCTCATGTCTTCTTCTTGAGAAGAAATTTCTTGCTGAAGTGGGGATTTTTCCCTTGGAAAAATATGTTGTAGATCTTTAACCCCCTCAACAATGTTCGAAAATGGATTTGGTTTCATGGATCCTTCTGACCCATGCAAAGGTTCAGATTTCTTGGGTTTGGCTAGCTCACCCAAAGAAGTTATAGAATATCTTTAATCAAATCTTTTCACTAACCTCCTAGTGAACTTTTCATAAGTAGATATATTTACATTATTCAATGAAGAAGATTCATAAAACCACCAGCCATAAGCCTTACCTTCAAGATGCAGCGCTGCTACACTAATGGCCTCTTCCTCTGAAACTTGATGCAACTGAAGATATGTGTCTAGATTCTTTACCCAAGCCTTGGCTATGCTCTTGGGTGACCCATCAAAAGTAGCTAGAAATAATCTACCCAAAGTTTGTTGCATGCACCCTCTTCTTCTATTATGGTTATTGTATCTTCTATCTTCTTTGATTTGACCAAACCCTTGGAAGTTTAGATGCTCTTTGAATCTTCTATACTGAGATTCATAGTCTTGGATAGTCACCAAGAGTCTCCTCCTTTGGTGTTTCTCCTTCCTCTTTCTCTCTTGCCAAGAATGTAGATATGGTACCACATTGTAGATCTAATGGTGTAGTTGAATGCTCACATCCATAATGTGAAAATATATAGCTTTCTTCATGTACAAACCCTCTTGGAGAATCTCTACATCTCTCCATTCTCATCTCTTTGATGTCTCTGTTAATGCACTCCATAGTTTGAAGAAGAAGTTTTGAGAACTCCTTCCCTCTTGATAATGAAGTTTTAACTTCATCTCTTTTGTATATCTCCTCCTTCCTATGAGAAGCCTCCTTAGATGACATAATGGCTGAAGTACACAGGCTAAGCTGAGATTATTCTCGGATACCACTGTAATATTCCCAAATGGGAAAAGTGGGAATATAGTGCAAAACCATGGAAATAGCAGTGTAAATCATGACATAAATAAGGGAGACCAATATGGAGTATTATTATTCATTAAAACAACAGAAAAATAGTACAAAATAATGGGCCACAAAGTATATGACAAGATACAACAAGCCTCTAATAGACCAAACCCTCAATAAGAGGTGATGCTACTATATCAAAATGTCGAAAACATTGCTACAACGCAGTATGAGAGCACTGCTACAACAAAATGAGCATACAAAGATAAAGGGTTGTTATTTTCCTCAAAATATACAACAAATTTAGATCTAGGCTCTATACAATATCCAGAAAATAACCCTAGAGGTTATCTGGAAAAACACCCAATAATACAATACAAGCTGCAACCCTAGGGCTGAAAGTATGCTGCAACAAGAAACTGAAGAAAAATGGCTGAAGCTAATAATAAAATGAATATTCTATCCTCCAAAGGATCCTCCGGATGAAAGGATGGCCTCTTCACTGAAGAAATCACTCCCCAAATCACCTACTGCAAACACCCCTGCAACTCCTCCCTAAAATAACACAGATATAGACTAATACTGTGTTGTAGGGGATAAAAAAACTATGGCCTGATGCCAAATGTATCAATGATGCTTCAGGGCCTTCTTTACTAGCCTCTCAATAGAAAGGAACCTTCCTCCAATGAGATCTAGCTTAGAAATCTCCTAAATCAATCCTCCACAACTTCTGCCCTACAACACAACACAAAACCCTCAACATGAACTGTGTTGTACATTAAGACTGAAGCCTTGGCCTGATTCCTGAAAGTGGAATGTAGTGCAAAGCTCTTCCTAGAGATCACTCAAGGAAAGAGGTGGGATTCCCGCTCGGGAACACCCTGTGCTAAACAACATTGCAATCTTAGCTAAAAAACTGAAGAAAGCTATATGTCTAAACATACCATATAACCAAAAAATCATATCGTAAAACTGAATGAATATGGCTGTCATCCTCTTCCTTATATAAGTGATGAGCTTTATAACCCTGGGCCCCATTCATTAAAGGCACTACTTCCATGCATGAGATCTCCCTCCAAAACTGCGTCGTCTCTCAATAAATGTCCACTCCTCCATGACAATGTTGTTGATTTGGTCAAGGTTGACCCATTCTAGGTATTCCAGCCCCTTTTCACACATAAGGGTGCTCAATTAAGCTGCCAAGATGTCCTCCTTTCACATTGGCATTGATTTTATTCATATTAAGGAGATTTATGGATCTCCATATCCTCTTATTCATCAAACAAGAAAGCAAAAACAAAAATTAATATTCCAACTAGCTCATGGCTAATTGGAATATTACATATTGATTACAACATTGGTATTATAAATAGCTCTAACTTAATGCAAAATGTTGATAGTGAAGATAGTTAGTTTTAGAAAAGAATAATTGTCCATATTAAAAGAAAATACTTGACACCTAGTTGCTTCAAATTAACCTGCAATCTCCAGGATAGTTTTTGATGGGCTTGCAACATCCTTATGGGAAAATTTACCGAAATATAGTTCACGAGCAAGGTTACTAAGACTTATTTATAGAAGTACAACATCGATTTTTCATGTGATATGCTTCTCATCTGCTCACATGAAATCACTGATGGAATTTGTTAACCATGATTGATTATTCAGGCCTTCTAGAGAATACAATAGAGAAGTATCATATTTTAAGAAAGAAACATCTCCAATCATTCCTGGAGACAACGAAAATCTCTTGAATACCAAAATTATGTATTGTCTGGAAGGCATGAGATGCTATTACCACAAGCACTACAAAACCCCCTTCCTTATAATTTTGATGGTGCACAATATGTAGAGAATTTTTTTTATAGGATATCTTCATCATATCTCATAAAAATACTCTTTCTGAGCTACTACCGTAAAATAAAACTTACCAGCCTAGATCCATCTTAACTCCGGATCTATCAAGCGCCGAGAGGGATCAAATCTCTCGAGGTGAAAACCTCTTTTTTGAGTGCAAAACTTGAGGAAAGGTTTTCACCTTGAGAGATTTGACCCCTCTCGGCGCTTGATAGATCTGGAGTTAAGATGGATCTAGGTTGGTTTCAGTCGTGTGCGACCAAGGAAAATCTATCAATAATATGAGGAAAATATGCTTAATTTTATCAATAATATGTAAATACATCTAATATTAACATAACCATTTTAAATATGTTAAATATGTCTGAGATTTATTGAATCGTTTTAAATTTAAATTTGATTAGTTACCTCAGTTTTTTGAGATGATAAATACTGTAAAATAACTTTAATGATGAAATAAAATTTTGAATGCAAAATGACAATGTAATAATATTGAATGATAGAAACTGTGAACAATAAGAATGTAGTCAATTACGAATAGTCTTTATTGTGATCGATTTCAAACTATTTTATTCTACTATTCTTATTTTCATCCATGTTAGTTTTGTCATATTTTCATATTGATTATTTGAAAATGACAGTTGGAATCATAAACCATTTAAATATTTAGCTCGAGCTGTTGCAGTAAACATCATACCTTGTCTCTCTTGCTCTCCAATATTAATAGGTTGAATTACTATAACACAAAAATCAATGTACATTGTCAATAATTTTTTGTGCTTACACTAAAATCATTGCCGACACACTATTAATCCAATGACTTTAAAATTAATTTACCATCATACATCCAATTACATCAAATTGGAAATCAACATATACAATGAAATCAATGCAACTAATGCAAGAAATCAAATAATAATAGAAAACAACATCTATACTAAAATCAATGCATCTAATGCAAGTAATCAAATATGATTAGAAATCAACATATACACTCAAATAAATGAGTCTAGTTCAAGTAGGAAAATAGGATTTAAAACCAACATCTACACTGAAATCAATGCATCTAGTGCAAACAATCAAATAGGATTAAAAATCACCATCTACACTAAAATAAATGCATTTAGTGCAAAAAATCAAATAGGATTATAAATCATTTACATTTAAATCAATGCATTTAGTGCAAGCAATCAAATATAATTAGAAATCAACATCTACATTGAAATTAATGCATCTAGTGCAAGCAATCAAATAAGATTAGAAATCGCCATCTACAATGAAATCTAGGCGTTTAGTGAAAGAAATAAAATAGGATTAGAAATCACCATCTACACTGAAATCAATGCATTCAATGCAAGCAATCAAATAGGATTAAAAATAGTCTACATTGAAATTAATTCATCTAGTGCAAGAAATCAAATATAACCAAAAATAAAAATCTACATTAAAATTAATGCATCTAGTGAAATCAATCAAATAGGTTTACAAATCATCATCTACACTGAAATTAATGCATTTAGTGCAAGCAATCAAATAGAATAAAAAATCATCTACATTAAAATCAATCCATCTAGTGTAAGTAATCAAATATCATTAGAAATCAACATCTACACCAAAATCAATTCATCTAGTGCAAGAAATCAAATAGGATTAGAAATCACCATCTACACTCAAATCAATGCATCTACTACAAGAAACCTTCTTCCCTCTCTCCCCCATATATATCTATATATCCCTCCATCTCTCCTTCTTTTTCTCTTTATCTCACCCCACCAAACACACACTCTCTCTCACTCGATATCTATCAATTTCCTTGTCCCTACCTCCTCTCCATCTATCTTTTTTCTCTTCACCTTACATCTATATCTATATCTCACTCTATCTCTCTATATCAACTCCAAAACATAAACTCTCTTTCTCCAATCTATATATCTATCTATCACTCCCTCCTCCTCCTCCTCTCTCTCTCTCTCTCTTCCCCTTCCCTTCCTCTCTCTCGCTTCTATCTCTCTTCCTTCTTGCTACCCTTTGTTCCTCTCTCTCCATCTTCTTTATCACTCCCTCTCTCTCTCTCTCCATCTTTCACCCTCTATGTCCTTATTCTTACCTCCCCCTCTCTCCCTCTCCATCTTCATATCTCTTTCCCTACCTCTCTTCACTCTCTCTCTTCCTTTCTCTCCCCTCCTCTCTCTCTCTATCTTCACCTTCCAACTTTGTTACCATATGCCTCTCTCTCTCCTTCTCTCCCCTCTTCTCTCCATATATCATTATTTTTTTCTTTATCTCACCCCAAAACATACACACTCCCTCTTCATCTCTCCCTTGTCAGTCCCCCTCTCTCTCCACTACTCACTCTCTATGTATTTCTTCTTCCTTCCCTCTCTCCTCATCCAGCTCCATCTCTTAATCTCTCCCTCTCTTCCCCTCCAAATCCATATTTCTATCCCTCCCTCTCTCCTCCCCTCTCTCCTCCTCTCTTTCAAGTCCCCTCTCTTTTCCTTCCTCTCTCTCCCTTTCTCTCCTACCTCCCTTTCTCTTCCCCCATCTCTCTCTCTCTCTCCATATCTCAATCCATCCTTCTCTCCCCCTCCAAATCCATATTTCTATCCCTCCCTCTCTCCTCCTCTCTTTAAAGTCCCCTCTCTTTTCCTTCCTCTCTCTCCCTTTATCTCCTACCTCCCTTTCTCTTCGCCCATCTCTGTCTCTCTCTCCCCCTACAATCGTCTCTTCCCCCATCACTCCCTTCCTCTCTCTCATCATTCCTCTCTCGCCTCCTATTTGACCCCCCAGCTCTCTTTCTTTCCCTCTCTCTGTGTCCTCCAATCCTCTCCCTTCCCACATCACTCTATCTCACTCTCCAACTATCTTACTGTTTCTCTCCCTTTATCCTTCTCTCCCCCCTTGTCTCCATCACTCCCCCTTTCTCCTTCTCCCCCCCCTTGTCTCCATCACTCCCATGTATCTTTATCTCACCCATAAGAATACACACTCTCTCTTCATCTCTCCCATGTCACTCCCTCTCTATGTATTTCTTCTTCTTTTCCTCGCTCCGCCTCTAACTCCATCTCTCTATCCCTCCTTCTCCCCTCCTCCTCTCCTCCTCCTCTCATCCTTCCTCTCTCTCCCTTTCTCTCCTACCTACCTCTCCCTTCCCCCTTCTTTCTCTCTCTCTCACTCTCTACCCTCCAATCCTCTCTCCTTCTCCCTCCCTCTCTCCTTATCTCTCTCCCACCTCCATCTTTATGTCTCCCTCTCCCTCTCTTACCCTTCTCTAACTCTCTCACTCTTCTACCTCTCTATCTCTTCATTCCTCTTCTCCCCTCTCCTTCAATTTATCTCCATGTCTCCCTTGTCACTCCCCCTATTTCTCCACCTCTATTATATATCATGATATATTAATATATATTACAATATAATAAATTTAATATTGTATTAATCTAAACATATTAAATTTAATAATATTAATATTTTAATATTAATTTTAGGGTTAATAATGTTTTTTTTGGCATGGTATTAATAATAATTTGGTCCATGGTATTTGACCCTTATACTTCATATATAATTAGATGTTTATTTCTAATAGTATTTGATATATTTTTATTTATTTACCTTACCTCTTTATACCTCTTTTATATTTATTTATTTACCATATCTCTTTTATAAATATGTTATTTGGCCCATGGTATTTGCCCATGGTATTATTAATAATTTGTCCCATGGTATTTGGCCCATGGTATTATTAATAATTTGTTCCATAAGCTTCACCTAAATAAAACCTCTTTTTGAATTTTTGTAAATATAAAGTGGTTTATTGAGTAAATATAAAAATCAGTTTTATTTATTTACCATACCTCTAGTTTATTTATATTTTTATTTATTTACCATACCTCCTGAGTAATATAAAAATAGGTTTTATTTATTTACCATACCTATGGTTTATTTATATTTTTACTTATTTACCATATTTTATTTATTTACCATATCTCTTTTTTCGAGTGTTAGTAAACTTTTTCATATTTTAAGTTTATATCGTTTATATTTATTCTTAATGAATTTTTAATTCTTCATTTATATGTTTATGTAAGTTATTGTTCAAGCCGACATTTTTTTTGGCTTCCGACATACTTACACATCGGGGTCATACTGGGCTGTAGAATGCGCCTCTCGGCGCAACAAGTCAGTGCGATGGATAGTTCCATCCATCTATTGACATATAACCTACATGGCAAGACTTCGTGCCCCAGAAACTATTCAAGCTCAAGTCACTTTTCTTGTTACATGTTCTCTTGTTAATAACAATGACAACATCATATGAATCAAAATGGTTACAATACTCTTTGGCCATTATAGCCTTCATGGAATAGTTATTAAAAGAGATGTATCTTAGGCTTGAATCAAGGGAGATCAAGTTTGATTCCTTATTTTTGTATTGCTTCCATACAATCAAAAGTTGTCTTCTTATTTACACTACAATGTAGAAAGGTTATTTAAGCCATATTCTTTCAGTAGAAAACAAAGTTGCTTATTCAATAAATGAGCATCTTCAATCAAACTGGAAATAATTTAGATAAAGGAAATACCACTTCTAGCTATAATCATCTATTGTAATAAAAATAATTATATAGTATTAGCAGTTCACAAACTCATCCTATATTACACACCATTTCACATCCTTAGACCCATTTTCTTCATGTAGCTTTGTACTTCGATATATTTCTTCAAGTAGATCTGTAGTTGGATCAATGTCTGCAGCTGATGGTTCAGGTGTTGAGGTGTTCTCAATTGTAGGTGAAGTGATTTCAAGAGGTGATGGGGAAGGAGAAAGTGCATCTCTTGAGGTGGCTCCCGAAGCAAGTGCATATGATTTTGAATAAATATTTCTTTACATAGCATGCAACCACATATCAAAATAAACTACATGCTAACTTCATATTCAGAAGAAAAAAAAAATGTTAATTGCAAAGATTAATATTTCAAAATGAAAATGTAATATACCTTCTATTGACCTAAAAATGTCATAGGGCATACCACAAGGTTCTCACCTCCTTTATACAACATGTTTCTTGATTTATTTAGAATACTTGTGCTTTGAGTTTCGCTGGTGTGTTGTTATTCTCCCAACTCTACACCTATATTGAAAGGATGAATGCTTGTTTTTTCACTGAAACTATTCTCACCAAAGGGCTCCACAATATATCACTAAAGTCATATTTTCTAGAATTTGCAAGAAGTAGTGATATTGTCAAGATAGTCTTAACAAGCCCCATGACATATTCCAAAATCCTAAAAGAAAAAAAAGTCGCATTGTGAGGTGAAAACATTCAATTCCAATAATAAAAAAGGGTACAACATCTTCAAAAATGAAAAATCTCATGACTAGAAATCTAAAATACCCCTCCTTTTCCTAGTTGCATTGCGTTGGGAAACTTAGTTGTTTCCTTTTTCTTTGCAAGCCCCCCCTTGCATCCAAGATAACAACTACAAAATCCATGACAACAATGGTGCTTTTTGAAAGGGTGGTGGAACTTTCCAACATAACCGCATCATTAACCAATAATTTTAATGACATTTTTGTTAGAAAGCCACCTCACAACACATGAAAAATGCAAGCTTCCCATTATGATGTATCCCATGATATGTAAAAACTTAAGA